>CANUFD010000001.1:0-27193 GCA_948107695.1 Meliscaeva auricollis
TTTCTGCACTCTGCGAACGTATATCTATCGGATGGCATACCAATTTATCGCAAAAACACGTTTTTAAAAATGTCATTTATTTATATGTTTTTTTGGCATAAAAGCAAAACTACTCGTCCAAATTTGATAAAAAATACATTTCTGCAACTCTGCGAACGTATATCTATCGGATGGCATACCAATTTATCGCAAAAACACGTTTTAAAAATGTCATTTATTTATATGTTTTTTTGGCATAAAAGCAAAACTACTCGTCCAAATTTGATAAAAAATACATTTCTGCACTCTGCGAACGTATATCTATCGGATGCATACCAATTTATCGCAAAAACACGTTTTTAAAAATGTCATTTATTTATATGTTTTTTTGGCATAAAAGCAAAACTACTCGTCCAAATTTGATAAAAAATACATTTCTGCACTCTGCGAACGTATATCTATCGGATGGCATACCAATTTATCGCAAAAACACGTTTTTAAAATGTCATTTATTTATATGTTTTTTTGCATAAAAGCAAAACTACTCGTCCAAATTTGATAAAAAATACATTTCTGCACTCTGCGAACGTATATCTATCGGATGGCATACCATTTATCGCAAAACACGTTTTTAAAAATGTCATTTATTTATATGTTTTTTTGGCATAAAAGCAAAACTACTCGTCCAAATTTGATAAAAAATACATTTCTGCACTCTGCGAACGTATATCTATCGGATGGCATACCAATTTATCGCAAAAACACGTTTTTAAAAATGTCATTTATTTATATGTTTTTTTGGCATAAAAGCAAAACTACTCGTCCAAATTTGATAAAAAATACATTTCTGCACTCTGCGAACGTATATCTATCGGATGGCATACCAATTTATCGCAAAAACACGTTTTTAAAAATGTCATTTATTTATATGTTTTTTTGGCATAAAAGCAAAACTACTCGTCCAAATTTGATAAAAAATACATTTCTGCACTCTGCGAACGTATATCTATCGGATGGCATACCAATTTATCGCAAAAACACGTTTTTAAAAATGTCATTTATTTATATGTTTTTTTGGCATAAAAGCAAAACTACTCGTCCAAATTTGATAAAAAATACATTTCTGCACTCTGCGAACGTATATCTATCGGATGGCATACCAATTTATCGCAAAAACACGTTTTTAAAAATGTCATTTATTTATATGTTTTTTTGGCATAAAAGCAAAACTACTCGTCCAAATTTGATAAAAAATACATTTCTGCACTCTGCGAACGTATATCTATCGGATGGCATACCAATTTATCGCAAAAACACGTTTTTAAAAATGTCATTTATTTATATGTTTTTTTGGCATAAAAGCAAAACTACTCGTCCAAATTTGATAAAAAATACATTTCTGCACTCTGCGAACGTATATCTATCGGATGGCATACCAATTTATCGCAAAAACACGTTTTTAAAAATGTCATTTATTTATATGTTTTTTTGGCATAAAAGCAAAACTACTCGTCCAAATTTGATAAAAAATACATTTCTGCACTCTGCGAACGTATATCTATCGGATGGCATACCAATTTATCGCAAAAACACGTTTTTAAAAATGTCATTTATTTATATGTTTTTTTGGCATAAAAGCAAAACTACTCGTCCAAATTTGATAAAAAATACATTTCTGCACTCTGCGAACGTATATCTATCGGATGGCATACCAATTTATCGCAAAAACACGTTTTTAAAAATGTCATTTATTTATATGTTTTTTTGGCATAAAAGCAAAACTACTCGTCCAAATTTGATAAAAAATACATTTCTGCACTCTGCGAACGTATATCTATCGGATGGCATACCAATTTATCGCAAAAACACGTTTTTAAAAATGTCATTTATTTATATGTTTTTTTGGCATAAAAGCAAAACTACTCGTCCAAATTTGATAAAAAATACATTTCTGCACTCTGCGAACGTATATCTATCGGATGGCATACCAATTTATCGCAAAAACACGTTTTTAAAAATGTCATTTATTTATATGTTTTTTTGGCATAAAAGCAAAACTACTCGTCCAAATTTGATAAAAAATACATTTCTGCACTCTGCGAACGTATATCTATCGGATGGCATACCAATTTATCGCAAAAACACGTTTTTAAAAATGTCATTTATTTATATGTTTTTTTGGCATAAAAGCAAAACTACTCGTCCAAATTTGATAAAAAATACATTTCTGCACTCTGCGAACGTATATCTATCGGATGGCATACCAATTTATCGCAAAAACACGTTTTTAAAAATGTCATTTATTTATATGTTTTTTTGGCATAAAAGCAAAACTACTCGTCCAAATTTGATAAAAAATACATTTCTGCACTCTGCGAACGTATATCTATCGGATGGCATACCAATTTATCGCAAAAACACGTTTTTAAAAATGTCATTTATTTATATGTTTTTTTGGCATAAAAGCAAAACTACTCGTCCAAATTTGATAAAAAATACATTTCTGCACTCTGCGAACGTATATCTATCGGATGGCATACCAATTTATCGCAAAAACACGTTTTTAAAAATGTCATTTATTTATATGTTTTTTTGGCATAAAAGCAAAACTACTCGTCCAAATTTGATAAAAAATACATTTCTGCACTCTGCGAACGTATATCTATCGGATGGCATACCAATTTATCGCAAAAACACGTTTTTAAAAATGTCATTTATTTATATGTTTTTTTGGCATAAAAGCAAAACTACTCGTCCAAATTTGATAAAAAATACATTTCTGCACTCTGCGAACGTATATCTATCGGATGGCATACCAATTTATCGCAAAAACACGTTTTTAAAATGTCATTTATTTATATGTTTTTTTGGCATAAAAGCAAAACTACTCGTCCAAATTTGATAAAAAATACATTTCTGCACTCTGCGAACGTATATCTATCGGATGGCATACCAATTTATCGCAAAAACACGTTTTTAAAAATGTCATTTATTTATATGTTTTTTTGGCATAAAAGCAAAACTACTCGTCCAAATTTGATAAAAAATACATTTCTGCACTCTGCGAACGTATATCTATCGGATGGCATACCAATTTATCGCAAAAACACGTTTTTAAAAATGTCATTTATTTATATGTTTTTTTGGCATAAAAGCAAAACTACTCGTCCAAATTTGATAAAAAATACATTTCTGCACTCTGCGAACGTATATCTATCGGATGGCATACCAATTTATCGCAAAAACACGTTTTTAAAAATGTCATTTATTTATATGTTTTTTTGGCATAAAAGCAAAACTACTCGTCCAAATTTGATAAAAAATACATTTCTGCACTCTGCGAACGTATATCTATCGGATGGCATACCAATTTATCGCAAAAACACGTTTTTAAAAATGTCATTTATTTATATGTTTTTTTGGCATAAAAGCAAAACTACTCGTCCAAATTTGATAAAAAATACATTTCTGCACTCTGCGAACGTATATCTATCGGATGGCATACCAATTTATCGCAAAAACACGTTTTTAAAAATGTCATTTATTTATATGTTTTTTTGGCATAAAAGCAAAACTACTCGTCCAAATTTGATAAAAAATACATTTCTGCACTCTGCAAAAAATACATTTCTGCACTCTGCAAAACTACTCGTCCAAATTTGATAATAAATACATTTCTGCACTCTGCGAACGTATATCTATCGGATGGCATACCAATTTATCGCAAAAACACGTTTTTAAAAATGTCATTTATTTATATGTTTTTTTGGCATAAAAGCAAAACTACTCGTCCAAATTTGATAAAAAATACATTTCTGCACTCTGCGAACGTATATCTATCGGATGGCATACCAATTTATCGCAAAAACACGTTTTTAAAAATGTCATTTATTTATATGTTTTTTTGGCATAAAAGCAAAACTACTCGTCCAAATTTGATAAAAAATACATTTCTGCACTCTGCGAACGTATATCTATCGGATGGCATACCAATTTATCGCAAAAACACGTTTTTAAAAATGTCATTTATTTATATGTTTTTTTGGCATAAAAGCAAAACTACTCGTCCAAATTTGATAAAAAATACATTTCTGCACTCTGCGAACGTATATCTATCGGATGGCATACCAATTTATCGCAAAAACACGTTTTTAAAAATGTCATTTATTTATATGTTTTTTTGGCATAAAAGCAAAACTACTCGTCCAAATTTGATAAAAAATACATTTCTGCACTCTGCGAACGTATATCTATCGGATGGCATACCAATTTATCGCAAAAACACGTTTTTAAAATGTCATTTATTTATATGTTTTTTTGGCATAAAAGCAAAACTACTCGTCCAAATTTGATAAAAAATACATTTCTGCACTCTGCGAACGTATATCTATCGGATGGCATACCAATTTATCGCAAAAACACGTTTTTAAAAATGTCATTTATTTATATGTTTTTTTGGCATAAAAGCAAAACTACTCGTCCAAATTTGATAAAAAAATACATTTCTGCACTCTGCGAACGTATATCTATCGGATGGCATACCAATTTATCGCAAAAACACGTTTTTAAAATGTCATTTATTTATATGTTTTTTTGGCATAAAAGCAAAACTACTCGTCCCAAAATTGATAAAAAATACATTTCTGCACTCTGCGAACGTATATCTATCGGATGGCATACCAATTTATCGCAAAAACACGTTTTTAAAAATGTCATTTATTTATATGTTTTTTTGGCATAAAAGCAAAACTACTCGTCCAAATTTGATAAAAAATACATTCTGCACTCTGCGAACGTATATCTATCGGATGGCATACCAATTTATCGCAAAAACACGTTTTAAAAATGTCATTTATTTATATGTTTTTTTGGCATAAAAGCAAAACTACTCGTCCAAATTTGATAAAAAATACATTTCTGCACTCTGCGAACGTATATCTATCGGATGGCATACCAATTTATCGCAAAACACGTTTTTAAAAATGTCATTTATTTATATGTTTTTTTGGCATAAAAGCAAAACTACTCGTCCAAATTTGATAAAAAATACATTTCTGCACTCTGCGAACGTATATCTATCGGATGGCATACCAATTTATCGCAAAAACACGTTTTTAAAAATGTCATTTATTTATATGTTTTTTTGGCATAAAAGCAAAACTACTCGTCCAAATTTGATAAAAATACATTTCTGCACTCTGCAAAAAAATACATTTCTGCACTCTGCAAAAACTACTCGTCCAAATTTGATAATAAATACATTTCTGCACTCTGCGAACGTATATCTATCGGATGGCATACCAATTTATCGCAAAAACACGTTTTTAAAAATGTCATTTATTTATATGTTTTTTTGGCATAAAAGCAAAACTACTCGTCCAAATTTGATAAAAAATACATTTCTGCACTCTGCGAACGTATATCTATCGGATGGCATACCAATTTATCGCAAAAACACGTTTTTAAAAATGTCATTTATTTATATGTTTTTTTGGCATAAAAGCAAAACTACTCGTCCAAATTTGATAAAAAATACATTTCTGCACTCTGCGAACGTATATCTATCGGATGGCATACCAATTTATCGCAAAAACACGTTTTTAAAAATGTCATTTATTTATATGTTTTTTTGGCATAAAAGCAAAACTACTCGTCCAAATTTGATAAAAAATACATTTCTGCACTCTGCGAACGTATATCTATCGGATGGCATACCAATTTATCGCAAAAACACGTTTTTAAAAATGTCATTTATTTATATGTTTTTTTGGCATAAAAGCAAAACTACTCGTCCAAATTTGATAAAAAATACATTTCTGCACTCTGCGAACGTATATCTATCGGATGGCATACCAATTTATCGCAAAAACACGTTTTTAAAAATGTCATTTATTTATATGTTTTTTTGGCATAAAAGCAAAACTACTCGTCCAAATTTGATAATAAATACATTTCTGCACTCTGCGAACGTATATCTATCGGATGGCATACCAATTTATCGCAAAAACACGTTTTTAAAAATGTCATTTATTTATATGTTTTTTTGGCATAAAAGCAAAACTACTCGTCCAAATTTGATAAAAAATACATTTCTGCACTCTGCGAACGTATATCTATCGGATGGCATACCAATTTATCGCAAAAACACGTTTTTAAAAATGTCATTTATTTATATGTTTTTTTGGCATAAAAGCAAAACTACTCGTCCAAATTTGATAAAAAATACATTTCTGCACTCTGCGAACGTATATCTATCGGATGGCATACCAATTTATCGCAAAAACACGTTTTAAAAATGTCATTTATTTATATGTTTTTTTGGCATAAAAGCAAAACTACTCGTCCAAATTTGATAAAAAATACATTTCTGCACTCTGCGAACGTATATCTATCGGATGGCATACCAATTTATCGCAAAAACACGTTTTTAAAAATGTCATTTATTTATATGTTTTTTTGGCATAAAAGCAAAACTACTCGTCCAAATTTGATAAAAAATACATTTCTGCACTCTGCGAACGTATATCTATCGGATGGCATACCAATTTATCGCAAAAACACGTTTTTAAAAATGTCATTTATTTATATGTTTTTTTGGCATAAAAGCAAAACTACTCGTCCAAATTTGATAAAAAATACATTCTGCACTCTGCGAACGTATATCTATCGGATGGCATACCAATTTATCGCAAAAACACGTTTTTAAAAATGTCATTTATTTATATGTTTTTTTGGCATAAAAGCAAAACTACTCGTCCAAATTGATAAAAAATACATTTCTGCACTCTGCGAACGTATATCTATCGGATGGCATACCAATTTATCGCAAAAACACGTTTTTAAAAATGTCATTTATTTATATGTTTTTTTGGCATAAAAGCAAAACTACTCGTCCAAATTTGATAAAAAATACATTTCTGCACTCTGCGAACGTATATCTATCGGATGGCATACCAATTTATCGCAAAAACACGTTTTTAAAAATGTCATTTATTTATATGTTTTTTTGGCATAAAAGCAAAACTACTCGTCCAAATTTGATAAAAAATACATTTCTGCACTCTGCGAACGTATATCTATCGGATGGCATACCAATTTATCGCAAAAACACGTTTTTAAAAATGTCATTTATTTATATGTTTTTTTGGCATAAAAGCAAAACTACTCGTCCAAATTTGATAAAAAATACATTTCTGCACTCTGCGAACGTATATCTATCGGATGGCATACCAATTTATCGCAAAACACGTTTTTAAAAATGTCATTTATTTATATGTTTTTTTGGCATAAAAGCAAAACTACTCGTCCAAATTTGATAAAAAATACATTTCTGCACTCTGCGAACGTATATCTATCGGATGGCATACCAATTTATCGCAAAAACACGTTTTTAAAAATGTCATTTATTTATATGTTTTTTTTGGCATAAAAGCAAAACTACTCGTCCAAATTTGATAAAAAATACATTTCTGCACTCTGCGAACGTATATCTATCGGATGGCATACCAATTTATCGCAAAAACACGTTTTTAAAAATGTCATTTATTTATATGTTTTTTTTTGGCATAAAAGCAAAACTACTCGTCCAAATTTGATAAAAAATACATTTCTGCACTCTGCGAACGTATATCTATCGGATGGCATACCAATTTATCGCAAAAACACGTTTTTAAAAATGTCATTTATTTATATGTTTTTTTGGCATAAAAGCAAAACTACTCGTCCAAATTTGATAAAAAATACATTTCTGCACTCTGCGAACGTATATCTATCGGATGGCATACCAATTTATCGCAAAAACACGTTTTTAAAAATGTCATTTATTTATATGTTTTTTTGGCATAAAAGCAAAACTACTCGTCCAAATTTGATAAAAAATACATTTCTGCACTCTGCGAACGTATATCTATCGGATGGCATACCAATTTATCGCAAAAACACGTTTTTAAAAATGTCATTTATTTATATGTTTTTTTGGCATAAAAGCAAAACTACTCGTCCAAATTTGATAAAAAATACATTTCTGCACTCTGCGAACGTATATCTATCGGATGGCATACCAATTTATCGCAAAAACACGTTTTTAAAAATGTCATTTATTTATATGTTATTTTGGCATAAAAGCAAAACTACTCGTCCAAATTTGATAAAAAATACATTTCTGCACTCTGCGAACGTATATCTATCGGATGGCATACCAATTTATCGCAAAAACACGTTTTTAAAAATGTCATTTATTTATATGTTATTTTGGCATAAAAGCAAAACTACTCGTCCAAATTTGATAAAAAATACATTTCTGCACTCTGCGAACGTATATCTATCGGATGGCATACCAATTTATCGCAAAAACACGTTTTTAAAAATGTCATTTATTTATATGTTATTTTGGCATAAAAGCAAAACTACTCGTCCAAATTTGATAAAAAATACATTTCTGCACTCTGCAAACGTATATCTATCGGATGGCATACCAATTTATCGCAAAAACACGTTTTTAAAAATGTCATTTATTTATATGTTTTTTTGGCATAAAAGCAAAACTACTCGTCCAAATTTGATAAAAAATACATTTCTGCACTCTGCGAACGTATATCTATCGGATGGCATACCAATTTATCGCAAAAACACGTTTTTAAAAATGTCATTTATTTATATGTTTTTTTGGCATAAAAGCAAAACTACTCGTCCAAATTTGATAAAAAATACATTTCTGCACTCTGCGAACGTATATCTATCGGATGGCATACCAATTTATCGCAAAAACACGTTTTTAAAAATGTCATTTATTTATATGTTTTTTTGGCATAAAAGCAAAACTACTCGTCCAAATTTGATAAAAAATACATTTCTGCACTCTGCGAACGTATATCTATCGGATGGCATACCAATTTATCGCAAAAACACGTTTTTAAAAATGTCATTTATTTATATGTTTTTTTGGCATAAAAGCAAAACTACTCGTCCAAATTTGATAAAAAATACATTTCTGCACTCTGCGAACGTATATCTATCGGATGGCATACCAATTTATCGCAAAAACACGTTTTTAAAAATGTCATTTATTTATATGTTTTTTTGGCATAAAAGCAAAACTACTCGTCCAAATTTGATAAAAAATACATTTCTGTACTCTGCGAACGTATATCTATCGGATGGCATACCAATTTATCGCAAAAACACGTTTTTAAAAATGTCATTTATTTATATGTTTTTTTGGCATAAAAGCAAAACTACTCGTCCAAATTTGATAAAAAATACATTTCTGCACTCTGCGAACGTATATCTATCGGATGGCATACCAATTTATCGCAAAAACACGTTTTTAAAAATGTCATTTATTTATATGTTTTTTTGGCATAAAAGCAAAACTACTCGTCCAAATTTGATAAAAAATACATTTCTGCACTCTGCGAACGTATATCTATCGGATGGCATACCAATTTATCGCAAAAACACGTTTTTAAAAATGTCATTTATTTATATGTTTTTTTGGCATAAAAGCAAAACTACTCGTCCAAATTTGATAAAAAATACATTTCTGCACTCTGCGAACGTATATCTATCGGATGGCATACCAATTTATCGCAAAAACACGTTTTTAAAAATGTCATTTATTTATATGTTATTTTGGCATAAAAGCAAAACTACTCGTCCAAATTTGATAAAAAATACATTTCTGCACTCTGCGAACGTATATCTATCGGATGGCATACCAATTTATCGCAAAAACACGTTTTTAAAAATGTCATTTATTTATATGTTATTTTGGCATAAAAGCAAAACTACTCGTCCAAATTTGATAAAAAATACATTTCTGCACTCTGCGAACGTATATCTATCGGATGGCATACCAATTTATCGCAAAAACACGTTCTTAAAAATGTCATTTATTTATATGTTATTTTGGCATAAAAGCAAAACTACTCGTCCAAATTTGATAAAAAATACATTTCTGCACTCTGCGAACGTATATCTATCGGATGGCATACCAATTTATCGCAAAAACACGTTTTTAAAAATGTCATTTATTTATATGTTTTTTTGGCATAAAAGCAAAACTACTCGTCCAAATTTGATAAAAAATACATTTCTGCACTCTGCGAACGTATATCTATCGGATGGCATACCAATTTATCGCAAAAACACGTTTTTAAAAATGTCATTTATTTATATGTTTTTTTGGCATAAAAGCAAAACTACTCGTCCAAATTTGATAAAAAATACATTTCTGCACTCTGCGAACGTATATCTATCGGATGGCATACCAATTTATCGCAAAAACACGTTTTTAAAAATGTCATTTATTTATATGTTTTTTTGGCATAAAAGCAAAACTACTCGTCCAAATTTGATAAAAAATACATTTCTGCACTCTGCGAACGTATATCTGTGGTGGATATAAAATAAAATAAACATTTTATAAAATAAAATAAACATTTTATAAAATAAAATAAACATTTTATAAAATAAAATAAAACATTTTATAATACTCCAAAATAAAATCGCATCGCGATTTTAAATCGTTTACGCGAACGCAACCGCATACTTCTGTTTCAAACTTAAAGTTTCATTTTCTGAACGCTCACCAAAACAACTTGACGAAAACAAAAAACCAACGGTCAATCTTGTTTTCTTGATAATTAACTTTTGTCTGTCATATTCATTCGCTTTCCATTTCATCACTCATGCAGTTCATACTTCAATTTTCAATCAAATTATATTAAATTGTGTGCTGGTGCAATATTGCTCCCAACCTAACTTAAATTATATTGTTAAAGTATTATTAAGAATAAATAAAATAAAATCTTAAAAACTAAAAAGTGTTTCGTCGTCGAGGAAGAAAAAAAGGAATAGCAACGCAATACGTGCTATATTGGTGACCCCGAATCAAATTTTTTTTCTTCGCCATCGAGACGACGCCATTTGCCGCATATAGAAAGTGCAGTTTTAAAACTGTTGTAGGACACGCTACAGTTATAACGGCATACAACACTACCGCTTGCTGTTGCTACCGCCCATTATTGCGGTTGCCGGTTATTGTTGCCCATCGTTGTTGCTGCTCATTGCTGTTTGCTGCCAGTTGTTGTTCTAACCGTTGTTGCTTGCCACCCACTACCACTACTGTTCGTCATTGCTGCTACCACTTTTGTTTCCAACGCTTCCGTCGTCACCACCAACGATTGTCACCATCGATCAGTGTTGCTACCAAAGGGCATACAGGTGCTTAAGCAGTCACCGCCTAGCAACCGCTCACCACAAAAGGTTTTGCCACTTGACATATTCACTGCCAATCATCTCACACGCTACAAAAGACGAGTTGCACGAGTACTTAGTGCACCTTAACAGTCGCAGTTACGGACGCTTGAAACAAGAGGTACAGTTTCCATACGGTAGTTAGCAAAAAAGACACGCTGCAACACATTTTTTTTTTCCGCAAAGTTTTTTTTTTGGAATAAATAACTTTGCCGCCATTTTTTTTTTACAAGTTTTTTTTTCTCCCAACAAATAACTTGCCAACATTTTTTTCAAGTTTTTTTTCCAAATAAATAACTTGTCAACATTTTTTTCCAAGTTTTTTTTCCAAAACAAAAACTTGCCTCATCTTACAAAAAGCTGCATCAACGCCATCAGCGCAAAATCCTGAATCTCATCAGCGCCCAACTAGAATACCAGTTCAAACGAAAGCAGCATCATCTTGTACACCGGCTCAAAATTTCAACTTGCCGGTAGCCTTGTTCCTGGTATCCTGGTTCCTGAATTAAATTTTTTTTGTGAAAAATTGTACAGGTGAGAGTTAATTGCAACACCACACACACACATACAAATAAATTTACAGTAATTTCATATCTTTATAAAAATACTTCTCGATTTTTAATTATTTATCGGAACAACAGTTTTGACAGTGATTTTTTTAATTTAATATTCTTTGCGGTTTAAGCTTAATACTAAAAATAAGAAACTAAAGCGGAAAGGTTCGTGCAAACATTTTTTTTTGCAAAATTTTTACGATTCTTTTGAAATTCATTCGGAATTTCAATTTCATTTCAAGTTCTGATTTATGAAAGTAATCAAAATTGAAATGCCTGTTGATAATCAATCAAGTGGTCAAAATGGAGCAAACGTAACGGATCCACCACCACCACCGGTACAATCGAGTCCCCCTCCCGTAGAAGTAGAGTCAATTAGAGTTCGACTTCCTACATTTTGGAATTCCAATCCGGTCACATGGTTTATCCAAGCAGAAGCACAATTCACAGTGCATAGAATAACCAGTTCTGAGACAAAATACTGTCTCACGGTTGCTGCTTTGCCACCAGACACCTGTGACTCGGTAATTGACATTCTTTCAAATCCACCTAATACAAACAAATATCTCGCACTTAAAACAGCACTCGTAGAACGCCATTCGGTTTCCGAAATAAAACGTTTAGAAACCCTAATTGACAAAGCGGACATTGGTGATCGAAAACCATCTGAAGTTTTACGTTCGATGAAAATGTTAGCCGGTACCTCTTTTAATGACGATATCGTCAAAAATTTGTGGATGCGTCGATTACCACAACCAATTAATATCGCTTTACTATCGGTCGGTCAAAAATCTCTAGAAGAATTATCATCTCTCGCTGACAAAATTTACGAAGCTTCACAAAATACAAACATTTGTAGTGTTTCCACTGCTCAGCAAGATAATAATTCTTTTAATGAACTTGAACAAAGGCTTAGTAGAATTGAGTCGATGATTGAAGCAATTTCGTTCGATACCCGTTCACGTAGTAAAAATAGAACTTTTCAAAATAATAGAAGCAGGAGTAGTCGTTCACAAAGTCGTGCAAATTCGAATTTAGGGTCGAATATCTGTTGGTATCATAGACGGTTTAGGAAAAATGCTAAAAAATGCGACAAGCCCTGCAACTTTGATAAAAAGAATAACCCAAACTAGTTCAACCTGCTGTTGCAGCGGCAAACATGCAGTGTCTTTCAACTCGCCGCTTATTCATTAAAGATAAAACTTCCAATTTCACTTTTCTTATTGATACGGGGGCGGATCTGTCAGTTCTTCCTCATAACAATAAAAGAGGATCAACATCTCAAAATCCTTTGTTTCTACTCTCAGCTGCTAATGGAACTTCAATTGCAACATTCGGTTCCAAATTATTAAATCTCGATATTGGCCTAAGGCGAAATTTTGTTCACTCCTTCATTTTAGCCTCAGTAAACAGACCAATATTAGGAGCCGACTTTCTAGCAAAGTTCAATCTATTAGTAGACACAAAAAACAAAAGATTAATTGATCCCCTCACAAAGCTCCATACTTACGCAACAGCTATAAGATCTGACGATCCAACCCCAAAACATTTTCAAGTTACAAGGGAATATAATGATATAATACAAAAATTCCCGAGTTTAACAGAAGAACCCAATTATTTTGCGCCAATAAAACATACAATTGTTCATCATATTATCACAAAAGGCCAGCTCCCAGTTTCAAGGCCTAGAAGGCTTGACGCCTCTAGACACAAAGCTGCAAAAACTGAATTCGAAAATATGATGCAACTGGGAATTTGTCAGCCTTCATCTTCAAGCACATGCTCACCTCTTCACATGGTAAAAAAGAAAAACAACCAAGATTGGAGACCTTGTGGTGATTACCGCAGACTAAACGCTGCCACGGTTCCGGATTGTCATCCAATTTACCATATCCAAGATTTTTCCATGAATATTCATGGTTGCAAAATTTTTTCGAAGCTTGACATTGTGAGAGCATATCATCTCATCCCCGTTGCACCCGAAGACATTCATAAAACCGCAATTACAACACCTTTTGGTCTTTTCGAATGGCTTCGAATGCCATTCGGGCTACGAAACGCTGCTCAAACGTTTCAACGTTTTATGAATGAAGTTTGTTTTGGACTTGACTTCGTTTTTGCATATATCGACGATCTTCTCATCGCCAGTAAAACTGAAGAACAACACAAAGAGCATCTTGAAATTTTATTTAAAAGACTAGAGGAATATGGAGTAAACATCAATCTTTCGAAATGCGTCTTTGGTGTTTCCACCTTGGAATTTTTAAGTCACTCAATCAGCGCCGAAGGAATTTCTCCTTCAAAGGATCGCGTTGAAGCAATCTTAAACTTCCAAACTCCCAGCTCAGTCAAGCAAATTCAACGTTTCGTAGGGATGATTAACTATTATCATCGCTTCATTCCTAAACTTGCTCAAACAATCGCTCCTCTTCATGAACATTTAGCTTTGCTCACAAAAAACAAAAAATCAAAAAAGGTTTTTTCTTGGCCCGAAAACCTCAACTCCGTTTTCAACAACGCAAAAGATGCACTTGCAAAAGTCACACTTTTAGCTCACCCTATCCACGACGGCATTTTTAGCATCACCACTGATGCATCCGACATAGCCGTTGGCGCAGTTCTTCAACAACAGATTTCACAATCATGGCAACCTTTAGCGTTTTTCTCTAAAAAACTTAAGGATTCAGAAAAAAAATATTCAGCTTTCGATCGCGAATTATTAGCTGTGTATTTAGCAATCAAGCATTTTCGATTTTTCATCGAAGGACGAGATTTCACGGTTTTCACAGACCATAAACCACTTTCATACGCACTCACAAGCAAAACGGAACGAAGTCCGAGACAAACACGTCATCTTGACTTCATTTCTCAATTTACTTCTGATATCCAACACATTAAGGGCAAAGACAATGTCGTCGCCGATGCCCTTTCTCGCATTGAAGAAATCGCCACCAAGAAAAGTCACGAAATCGATTTAGAAACGATCGCAAAACTTCAATCCACAGATAAAGAACTAAAAGAACTTCTTAATAATGAGAACTCAAAGAAAACTTCAAAATTTTCGTTGAAAGAGTTCAAATTTCCCAACGTAAATATTTACTGCGAAACTTCAACCAACAAAAATCGTCCATTCATTCCATCTGATTTACGCTTTAATGTTTTCAACATCCTTCATGGAATTTCCCATCCAAGTATTCGGGCAACTCGAAAACTAATTTCCGAACGATATTTCTGGCCAAGTATGAACAAAAATATCAACACTTGGGCCAAATCGTGCATAGGATGTCAAAAATCAAAAGTTCAGCGACACACTAAATCAGAATATGGTAGATTTGAAGTTCCAACTGGTCGATTCGATCACATTCACTTAGACTTGGTAGGACCTCTTCCTCAATCTAACGGTTTTTCATATATTCTGACGGCCGTTGACAGATTTACGCGTTGGCCAGAAGCCTATCCTCTTGTGGATATAACAGCCAACAGTGTAGCAAAAGCATTTGTCGAAAACTTCATCTCCCGTTTTGGTACTCCTTTAAAAATCACTACGGACCAGGGAAGCCAATTCGAATCAAAGCTTTTCAGTGAACTTTCTAGACTGTTAGGCATACACAAGATCCACACAACGCCATATCACCCGCAAGCTAATGGAATGGTTGAGCGTTTTCATCGACAACTCAAGTGTTCATTAAAGGCTAGATGCAATGCCATCAATTGGAGTTCAGAACTTCCAATAATCCTGTTAGGAATTCGATGTGCAGTCAAAGAAGACTTAAATTCTTCTGCAGCAGAAATGGTCTATGGACAAAATCTAAGATTACCTGGAGAAATTTTCGTTGGTAACGAAAATAAGCAAACCTCTCCAGACACTTTAATCGAAAAACTTCGCAACACAATGAAAAATCTCATCCCAACAGAAACTCGACAACCAAATCAAGAAATTTTCATACCAAAGCAATTAGACGCGTGTAAACAAGTTTTTGTTAGAATTGACAAAGTCAAAACAGGTCTTATGCCTTCATACGAAGGACCATATAACGTCATTCGACGCCTAAGAAAACATTTTGTAGTTCAAATAAAAAACAAAAATGTATCGATTTCCATCGATCGCCTTAAGCCAGCGCATTGCATCTAATTTTACAGTCAAAATAAATCAGAGTTTAATTTAATTTAAAAGACTTTTAAATCTCGAAGACGGAGACTTGATTGGAGGAGGGTGATGTGGTGGATATAAAATAAAATAAACATTTTATAAAATAAAATAAACATTTTATAAAATAAAATAAACATTTTATAAAATAAAATAAAACATTTTATAATACTCCAAAATAAAATCGCATCGCGATTTTAAATCGTTTACGCGAACGCAACCGCATACTTCTGTTTCAAACTTAAAGTTTCATTTTCTGAACGCTCACCAAAACAACTTGGCGAAAACAAAAAACCAACGGTCAATCTTGTTTTCTTGATAATTAACTTTTGTCTGTCATATTCATTCGCTTTCCATTTCATCACTCATGCAGTTCATACTTCAATTTTCAATCAAATTATATTAAATTGTGTGCTGGTGCAATATTGCTCCCAACCTAACTTAAATTATATTGTTAAAGTATTATTAAGAATAAATAAAATAAAATCTTAAAAACTAAAAAGTGTTTCGTCGTCGAGGAAGAAAAAAAGGAATAGCAACGCAATACGTGCTATATATCTATCGGATGGCATACCAATTTATCGCAAAAACACGTTTTTAAAAATGTCATTTATTTATATGTTTTTTTGGCATAAAAGCAAAACTACTCGTCCAAATTTGATAAAAAATACATTTCTGCACTCTGCGAACGTATATCTATCGGATGGCATACCAATTTATCGCAAAAACACGTTTTTAAAAATGTCATTTATTTATATGTTTTTTTGGCATAAAAGCAAAACTACTCGTCCAAATTTGATAAAAAATACATTTCTGCACTCTGCGAACGTATATCTATCGGATGGCATACCAATTTATCGCAAAAACACGTTTTTAAAAATGTCATTTATTTATATGTTTTTTTGGCATAAAAGCAAAACTACTCGTCCAAATTTGATAAAAAATACATTTCTGCACTCTGCGAACGTATATCTATCGGATGGCATACCAATTTATCGCAAAAACACGTTTTTTAAAAATGTCATTTATTTATATGTTTTTTTGGCATAAAAGCAAAACTACTCGTCCAAATTTGATAAAAAATACATTTCTGCACTCTGCGAACGTATATCTATCGGATGGCATACCAATTTATCGCAAAAACACGTTTTTAAAAATGTCATTTATTTATATGTTTTTTTGGCATAAAAGCAAAACTACTCGTCCAAATTTGATAAAAAATACATTTCTGCACTCTGCGAACGTATATCTATCGGATGGCATACCAATTTATCGCAAAAACACGTTTTTAAAAATGTCATTTATTTATATGTTTTTTTGGCATAAAAGCAAAACTACTCGTCCAAATTTGATAAAAAATACATTTCTGCACTCTGCGAACGTATATCTATCGGATGGCATACCAATTTATCGCAAAAACACGTTTTTAAAAATGTCATTTATTTATATGTTTTTTTGGCATAAAAGCAAAACTACTCGTCCAAATTTGATAAAAAATACATTTCTGCACTCTGCGAACGTATATCTATCGGATGGCATACCAATTTATCGCAAAAACACGTTTTTAAAAATGTCATTTATTTGTATGTTTTTTTGGCATAAAAGCAAAACTACTCGTCCAAATTTGATAAAAAATACATTTCTGCACTCTGCGAACGTATATCTATCGGATGGCATACCAATTTATCGCAAAAACACGTTTTTAAAAATGTCATTTATTTATATGTTATTTTGGCATAAAAGCAAAACTACTCGTCCAAATTTGATAAAAAATACATTTCTGCACTCTGCGAACGTATATCTATCGGATGGCATACCAATTTATCGCAAAAACACGTTTTTAAAAATGTCATTTATTTATATGTTTTTTTGGCATAAAAGCAAAACTACTCGTCCAAATTTGATAAAAAATACATTTCTGTACTCTGCGAACGTATATCTATCGGATGGCATACCAATTTATCGCAAAAACACGTTTTTAAAAATGTCATTTATTTATATGTTATTTTGGCATAAAAGCAAAACTACTCGTCCAAATTTGATAAAAAATACATTTCGGCACTCTGCGAACGTATATCTATCGGATGGCATACCAATTTATAGCAAAAACACGTTTTTAAAAATGTCATTTATTTATATGTTTTTTTGGCATAAAAGCAAAACTACTCGTCCAAATTTGATAAAAAATACATTTCTGCACTCTGCGAACGTATATCTATCGGATGGCATACCAATTTATCGCAAAAACACGTTTTTAAAAATGTCATTTATTTATATGTTTTTTTGGCATAAAAGCAAAACTACTCGTCCAAATTTGATAAAAAATACATTTCTGCACTCTGCGAACGTATATCTATCGGATGGCATACCAATTTATCGCAAAAACACGTTTTTAAAAATGTCATTTATTTATATGTTATTTTGGCATAAAAGCAAAACTACTCGTCCAAATTTGATAAAAAAATACATTTCTGCACTCTGCGAACGTATATCTATCGGATGGCATACCAATTTATAGCAAAAACACGTTTTTAAAAATGTCATTTATTTATATGTTTTTTTGGCATAAAAGCAAAACTACTCGTCCAAATTTGATAAAAAATACATTTCTGCACTCTGCGAACGTATATCTATCGGATGGCATACCAATTTATCGCAAAAACACGTTTTTAAAAATGTCATTTATTTATATGTTTTTTTGGCATAAAAGCAAAACTACTCGTCCAAATTTGATAAAAAATACATTTCTGCACTCTGCGAACGTATATCTATCGGATGGCATACCAATTTATCGCAAAAACACGTTTTTAAAAATGTCATTTATTTATATGTTATTTTGGCATAAAAGCAAAACTACTCGTCCAAATTTGATAAAAAATACATTTCTGCACTCTGCGAACGTATATCTATCGGATGGCATACCAATTTATAGCAAAAACACGTTTTTAAAAATGTCATTTATTTATATGTTTTTTTGGCATAAAAGCAAAACTACTCGTCCAAATTTGATAAAAAATACATTTCTGCACTCTGCGAACGTATATCTATCGGATGGCATACCAATTTATCGCAAAAACACGTTTTTAAAAATGTCATTTATTTATATGTTTTTTTGGCATAAAAGCAAAACTACTCGTCCAAATTTGATAAAAAATACATTTCTGCACTCTGCGAACGTATATCTATCGGATGGCATACCAATTTATCGCAAAAACACGTTTTTAAAAATGTCATTTATTTATATGTTATTTTGGCATAAAAGCAAAACTACTCGTCCAAATTTGATAAAAAATACATTTCTGCACTCTGCGAACGTATATCTATCGGATGGCATACCAATTTATCGCAAAAACACGTTTTTAAAAATGTCATTTATTTATATGTTTTTTTGGCATAAAAGCAAAACTACTCGTCCAAATTTGATAAAAAATACATTTCTGCACTCTGCGAACGTATATCTATCGGATGGCATACCAATTTATCGCAAAAACACGTTTTTAAAAATGTCATTTATTTATATGTTTTTTTGGCATAAAAGCAAAACTACTCGTCCAAATTTGATAAAAAATACATTTCTGCACTCTGCGAACGTATATCTATCGGATGGCATACCAATTTATCGCAAAAACACGTTTTTAAAAATGTCATTTATTTATATGTTTTTTTGGCATAAAAGCAAAACTACTCGTCCAAATTTGATAAAAAATACATTTCTGCACTCTGCGAACGTATATCTATCGGATGGCATACCAATTTATCGCAAAAACACGTTTTTAAAAATGTCATTTATTTATATGTTATTTTGGCATAAAAGCAAAACTACTCGTCCAAATTTGATAAAAAATACATTTCTGCACTCTGCGAACGTATATCTATCGGATGGCATACCAATTTATAGCAAAAACACGTTTTTAAAAATGTCATTTATTTATATGTTTTTTTGGCATAAAAGCAAAACTACTCGTCCAAATTTGATAAAAAATACATTTCTGCACTCTGCGAACGTATATCTATCGGATGGCATACCAATTTATCGCAAAAACACGTTTTTAAAAATGTCATTTATTTATATGTTTTTTTGGCATAAAAGCAAAACTACTCGTCCAAATTTGATAAAAAATACATTTCTGCACTCTGCGAACGTATATCTATCGGATGGCATACCAATTTATCGCAAAAACACGTTTTTAAAAATGTCATTTATTTATATGTTATTTTGGCATAAAAGCAAAACTACTCGTCCAAATTTGATAAAAAATACATTTCTGCACTCTGCGAACGTATATCTATCGGATGGCATACCAATTTATCGCAAAAACACGTTTTTAAAAATGTCATTTATTTATATGTTTTTTTGGCATAAAAGCAAAACTACTCGTCCAAATTTGATAAAAAATACATTTCTGCACTCTGCGAACGTATATCTATCGGATGGCATACCAATTTATCGCAAAAACACGTTTTTAAAAATGTCATTTATTTATATGTTTTTTTGGCATAAAAGCAAAACTACTCGTCCAAATTTGATAAAAAATACATTTCTGCACTCTGCGAACGTATATCTATCGGATGGCATACCAATTTATCGCAAAAACACGTTTTTAAAAATGTCATTTATTTATATGTTTTTTTGGCATAAAAGCAAAACTACTCGTCCAAATTTGATAAAAAATACATTTCTGCACTCTGCGAACGTATATCTATCGGATGGCATACCAATTTATCGCAAAAACACGTTTTTAAAAATGTCATTTATTTATATGTTTTTTTGGCATAAAAGCAAAACTACTCGTCCAAATTTGATAAAAAATACATTTCTGCACTCTGCGAACGTATATCTATCGGATGGCATACCAATTTATCGCAAAAACACGTTTTTAAAAATGTCATTTATTTATATGTTTTTTTGGCATAAACGCAAAACTACTCGTCCAAATTTGATAAAAAATACATTTCTGCACTCTGCGAACGTATATCTATCGGATGGCATACCAATTTATCGCAAAAACACGTTTTTAAAAATGTCATTTATTTATATGTTTTTTTGGCATAAAAGCAAAACTACTCGTCCAAATTTGATAAAAAATACATTTCTGCACTCTGCGAACGTATATCTATCGGATGGCATACCAATTTATCGCAAAAACACGTTTTTAAAAATGTCATTTATTTATATGTTTTTTTGGCATAAAAGCAAAACTACTCGTCCAAATTTGATAAAAAATACATTTCTGCACTCTGCGAACGTATATCTATCGGATGGCATACCAATTTATCGCAAAAACACGTTTTTAAAAATGTCATTTATTTATATGTTTTTTTGGCATAAAAGCAAAACTACTCGTCCAAATTTGATAAAAAATACATTTCTGCACTCTGCGAACGTATATCTATCGGATGGCATACCAATTTATCGCAAAAACACGTTTTTAAAAATGTCATTTATTTATATGTTTTTTTGGCATAAAAGCAAAACTACTCGTCCAAATTTGATAAAAAATACATTTCTGCACTCTGCGAACGTATATCTATCGGATGGCATACCAATTTATCGCAAAAACACGTTTTTAAAAATGTCATTTATTTATATGTTTTTTTGGCATAAAAGCAAAACTACTCGTCCAAATTTGATAAAAAATACATTTCTGCACTCTGCGAACGTATATCTATCGGATGGCATACCAATTTATCGCAAAAACACGTTTTTAAAAATGTCATTTATTTATATGTTTTTTTGGCATAAAAGCAAAACTACTCGTCCAAATTTGATAAAAAATACATTTCTGCACTCTGCGAACGTATATCTATCGGATGGCATACCAATTTATCGCAAAAACACGTTTTTAAAAATGTCATTTATTTATATGTTTTTTTGGCATAAAAGCAAAACTACTCGTCCAAATTTGATAAAAAATACATTTCTGCACTCTGCGAACGTATATCTATCGGATGGCATACCAATTTATCGCAAAAACACGTTTTTAAAAATGTCATTTATTTATATGTTTTTTTGGCATAAAAGCAAAACTACTCGTCCAAATTTGATAAAAAATACATTTCTGCACTCTGCGAACGTATATCTATCGGATGGCATACCAATTTATCGCAAAAACACGTTTTTAAAAATGTCATTTATTTATATGTTTTTTTGGCATAAAAGCAAAACTACTCGTCCAAATTTGATAAAAAATACATTTCTGCACTCTGCGAACGTATATCTATCGGATGGCATACCAATTTATCGCAAAAACACGTTTTTAAAAATGTCATTTATTTATATGTTTTTTTGGCATAAAAGCAAAACTACTCGTCCAAATTTGATAAAAAATACATTTCTGCACTCTGCGAACGTATATCTATCGGATGGCATACCAATTTATCGCAAAAACACGTTTTTAAAAATGTCATTTATTTATATGTTTTTTTGGCATAAAAGCAAAACTACTCGTCCAAATTTGATAAAAAATACATTTCTGCACTCTGCGAACGTATATCTATCGGATGGCATACCAATTTATCGCAAAAACACGTTTTTAAAAATGTCATTTATTTATATGTTTTTTTGGCATAAAAGCAAAACTACTCGTCCAAATTTGATAAAAAATACATTTCTGCACTCTGCGAACGTATATCTATCGGATGGCATACCAATTTATCGCAAAAACACGTTTTTAAAAATGTCATTTATTTATATGTTTTTTTGGCATAAAAGCAAAACTACTCGTCCAAATTTGATAAAAAATACATTTCTGCACTCTGCGAACGTATATCTATCGGATGGCATACCAATTTATCGCAAAAACACGTTTTTAAAAATGTCATTTATTTATATGTTTTTTTGGCATAAAAGCAAAACTACTCGTCCAAATTTGATAAAAAATACATTTCTGCACTCTGCGAACGTATATCTATCGGATGGCATACCAATTTATCGCAAAAACACGTTTTTAAAAATGTCATTTATTTATATGTTTTTTTGGCATAAAAGCAAAACTACTCGTCCAAATTTGATAAAAAATACATTTCTGCACTCTGCGAACGTATATCTATCGGATGGCATACCAATTTATCGCAAAAACACGTTTTTAAAAATGTCATTTATTTATATGTTTTTTTGGCATAAAAGCAAAACTACTCGTCCAAATTTGATAAAAAATACATTTCTGCACTCTGCGAACGTATATCTATCGGATGGCATACCAATTTATCGCAAAAACACGTTTTTAAAAATGTCATTTATTTATATGTTTTTTTGGCATAAAAGCAAAACTACTCGTCCAAATTTGATAAAAAATACATTTCTGCACTCTGCGAACGTATATCTATCGGATGGCATACCAATTTATCGCAAAAACACGTTTTTAAAAATGTCATTTATTTATATGTTTTTTTGGCATAAAAGCAAAACTACTCGTCCAAATTTGATAAAAAATACATTTCTGCACTCTGCGAACGTATATCTATCGGATGGCATACCAATTTATCGCAAAAACACGTTTTTAAAAATGTCATTTATTTATATGTTTTTTTGGCATAAAAGCAAAACTACTCGTCCAAATTTGATAAAAAATACATTTCTGCACTCTGCGAACGTATATCTATCGGATGGCATACCAATTTATCGCAAAAACACGTTTTTAAAAATGTCATTTATTTATATGTTTTTTTGGCATAAAAGCAAAACTACTCGTCCAAATTTGATAAAAAATACATTTCTGCACTCTGCGAACGTATATCTATCGGATGGCATACCAATTTATCGCAAAAACACGTTTTTAAAAATGTCATTTATTTATATGTTTTTTTGGCATAAAAGCAAAACTACTCGTCCAAATTTGATAAAAAATACATTTCTGCACTCTGCGAACGTATATCTATCGGATGGCATACCAATTTATCGCAAAAACACGTTTTTAAAAATGTCATTTATTTATATGTTTTTTTGGCATAAAAGCAAAACTACTCGTCCAAATTTGATAAAAAATACATTTCTGCACTCTGCGAACGTATATCTATCGGATGGCATACCAATTTATCGCAAAAACACGTTTTTAAAAATGTCATTTATTTATATGTTTTTTTGGCATAAAAGCAAAACTACTCGTCCAAATTTGATAAAAAATACATTTCTGCACTCTGCGAACGTATATCTATCGGATGGCATACCAATTTATCGCAAAAACACGTTTTTAAAAATGTCATTTATTTATATGTTTTTTTGGCATAAAAGCAAAACTACTCGTCCAAATTTGATAAAAAATACATTTCTGCACTCTGCGAACGTATATCTATCGGATGGCATACCAATTTATCGCAAAAACACGTTTTTAAAAATGTCATTTATTTATATGTTTTTTTGGCATAAAAGCAAAACTACTCGTCCAAATTTGATAAAAAATACATTTCTGCACTCTGCGAACGTATATCTATCGGATGGCATACCAATTTATCGCAAAAACACGTTTTTAAAAATGTCATTTATTTATATGTTTTTTTGGCATAAAAGCAAAACTACTCGTCCAAATTTGATAAAAAATACATTTCTGCACTCTGCGAACGTATATCTATCGGATGGCATACCAATTTATCGCAAAAACACGTTTTTAAAAATGTCATTTATTTATATGTTTTTTTGGCATAAAAGCAAAACTACTCGTCCAAATTTGATAAAAAATACATTTCTGCACTCTGCGAACGTATATCTATCGGATGGCATACCAATTTATCGCAAAAACACGTTTTTAAAAATGTCATTTATTTATATGTTTTTTTGGCATAAAAGCAAAACTACTCGTCCAAATTTGATAAAAAATACATTTCTGCACTCTGCGAACGTATATCTATCGGATGGCATACCAATTTATCGCAAAAACACGTTTTTAAAAATGTCATTTATTTATATGTTTTTTTGGCATAAAAGCAAAACTACTCGTCCAAATTTGATAAAAAATACATTTCTGCACTCTGCGAACGTATATCTATCGGATGGCATACCAATTTATCGCAAAAACACGTTTTTAAAAATGTCATTTATTTATATGTTTTTTTGGCATAAAAGCAAAACTACTCGTCCAAATTTGATAAAAAATACATTTCTGCACTCTGCGAACGTATATCTATCGGATGGCATACCAATTTATCGCAAAAACACGTTTTTAAAAATGTCATTTATTTATATGTTTTTTTGGCATAAAAGCAAAACTACTCGTCCAAATTTGATAAAAAATACATTTCTGCACTCTGCGAACGTATATCTATCGGATGGCATACCAATTTATCGCAAAAACACGTTTTTAAAAATGTCATTTATTTATATGTTTTTTTGGCATAAAAGCAAAACTACTCGTCCAAATTTGATAAAAAATACATTTCTGCACTCTGCGAACGTATATCTATCGGATGGCATACCAATTTATCGCAAAAACACGTTTTTAAAAATGTCATTTATTTATATGTTTTTTTGGCATAAAAGCAAAACTACTCGTCCAAATTTGATAAAAAATACATTTCTGCACTCTGCGAACGTATATCTATCGGATGGCATACCAATTTATCGCAAAAACACGTTTTTAAAAATGTCATTTATTTATATGTTTTTTTGGCATAAAAGCAAAACTACTCGTCCAAATTTGATAAAAAATACATTTCTGCACTCTGCGAACGTATATCTATCGGATGGCATACCAATTTATCGCAAAAACACGTTTTTAAAAATGTCATTTATTTATATGTTTTTTTGGCATAAAAGCAAAACTACTCGTCCAAATTTGATAAAAAATACATTTCTGCACTCTGCGAACGTATATCTATCGGATGGCATACCAATTTATCGCAAAAACACGTTTTTAAAAATGTCATTTATTTATATGTTTTTTTGGCATAAAAGCAAAACTACTCGTCCAAATTTGATAAAAAATACATTTCTGCACTCTGCGAACGTATATCTATCGGATGGCATACCAATTTATCGCAAAAACACGTTTTTAAAAATGTCATTTATTTATATGTTTTTTTGGCATAAAAGCAAAACTACTCGTCCAAATTTGATAAAAAATACATTTCTGCACTCTGCGAACGTATATCTATCGGATGGCATACCAATTTATCGCAAAAACACGTTTTTAAAAATGTCATTTATTTATATGTTTTTTTGGCATAAAAGCAAAACTACTCGTCCAAATTGATAAAAAATACATTCTGCACTCTGCGAACGTATATCTATCGGATGGCATACCAATTTATCGCAAAAACACGTTTTTAAAAATGTCATTTATTTATATGTTTTTTTGGCATAAAAGCAAAACTACTCGTCCAAATTTGGATAAAAAATACATTTCTGCACTCTGCGAACGTATATCTATCGGATGGCATACCAATTTATCGCAAAAACACGTTTTTAAAAATGTCATTTATTTATATGTTTTTTTGGCATAAAAGCAAAACTACTCGTCCAAATTTGATAAAAAATACATTTCTGCACTCTGCGAACGTATATCTATCGGATGGCATACCAATTTATCGCAAAAACACGTTTTTAAAAATGTCATTTATTTATATGTTTTTTTGGCATAAAAGCAAAACTACTCGTCCAAATTTGATAAAAAATACATTTCTGCACTCTGCGAACGTATATCTATCGGATGGCATACCAATTTATCGCAAAAACACGTTTTTAAAAATGTCATTTATTTATATGTTTTTTTGGCATAAAAGCAAAACTACTCGTCCAAATTTGATAAAAAATACATTTCTGCACTCTGCGAACGTATATCTATCGGATGCATACCAATTTATCGCAAAAACACGTTTTTAAAAATGTCATTTATTTATATGTTTTTTTGGCATAAAAGCAAAACTACTCGTCCAAATTTGATAAAAAATACATTTCTGCACTCTGCGAACGTATATCTATCGGATGGCATACCAATTTATCGCAAAAACACGTTTTTAAAAATGTCATTTATTTATATGTTTTTTTGGCATAAAAGCAAAACTACTCGTCCAAATTTGATAAAAAATACATTTCTGCACTCTGCGAACGTATATCTATCGGATGGCATACCAATTTATCGCAAAACACGTTTTTAAAATGTCATTTATTTATATGTTTTTTTGGCATAAAAGCAAAACTACTCGTCCAAATTTGATAAAAAATACATTTCTGCACTCTGCGAACGTATATCTATCGGATGGCATACCAATTTATCGCAAAAACACGTTTTTAAAAATGTCATTTATTTATATGTTTTTTTGGCAT